>CP106709.1:125199559-125204559 GCA_025503065.1 Gossypium bickii
CATACGATGATTCTTTCGCCACTGAGGCGTTAATTTACCTACTAAAATATTCATCTATCTCCACCCAAGATCCCAAAGATCACAATTCCATTTTTGTCTAAATTGCGAAGTAAATGGGCTTCTAGGTGTCTTTGATTTCGTTAGTGATTCTTTCGGGACCTTGGCTTGTCACATGAGTCCGAATTTCATATTTTCGTATGTGAAAAGAAGTATAAATATCTTCATATACTAGACGCCGCTAATGAGTACCGTGATCCTCAAAATTGTGACCTTCCCATGGCATATAAGCTACTAGTACGTTTTGCCCAAAGCGAGTTCGCCATCAACCGTAGCGACACCGCGTCGCTAAAATTTGCCCCTTTTAATGCATTTACCCGCACAAACCGGGCGGTTTGATGCATACTAGTATTTTTGTTGGAACGTTGATACATAACTAATGGAATACCTAGAGCATCTCCATTGCCCGATAAAATAATCTTGTCGAGATCGGTAGAAATGATCCTTCCTCGTGATCGGCTATAGCGGGAACTCCCGAATTTAGAGCCACTTGGCGTTCCAACCCGATTCCAACAATGCACTTCTCTAACGAGAAAGCTGGATCGCTTGGCGTTGCATATTAGAACTCATTAAAGCCCGATTCGCGTCATTATGCTCGATAAAAGGAATGAGGGAAGCTCCAACAGAAAAATATTGAAAAGGAAAAATACTTCGAAGATGAACTTGTTCCCATGCAATAGTCAGGAATTCTTGGCGGTATCGAGTAGGAACAACTCGTTCTTCCCGAATACCCGATTCAAGGCCAAAGAATTTCCTGCCGCTACCATATAATATTCATCTCGACTTGGGGATAAATAAAGCATCTGTGCTTTTTTTGATCTCTCAAAGATTTTATAAAATGGACTTTCTAGAGACCCCCAATGACCAATCCTGGCATGAATTGCTAAGGATCCGATAAGTCCAACATTGATCCCTTCAGACGTGTCAATTGGGCAAATGCGTCCATAGTGACTAGGATGGATATCTCGTATCCGAAAATTAGCGATTCGCCTTGGTCAATCCTCCGGGGCCCAAATAACTCAATTTTCTCCCATGCACTATTTGTGTCAATGGATTTGTTCGATCCAAAACTTGAGACAATGGGTGTAATCCGAAAAAGGATTCATAAGTGGTTGTTAATGGAGTCGAAGTTACCAAATTCTGAGGAGTCGGTATCAATTTATGCCTAATTGCTCCGCATATAGTTCCTCTAACTACATTTTCTAAACGAACCAGAGCCAATCCGAATTGATCTTGTAAGAGATCCGCTACAGAACGAATACGCTTATTTTTCAAATGATTCATATCGTCAAGTGTACCCATTCCAAATTTCATTCCAATCAAACGATCCGCAGCTGCCAATATATCTCGCGGTAACAAAAATGTATTGTTCTGGAGGTATATTAAGATTAATCTCTGGTTCATATTTCGTCGACCAATCCTTCCTAATTCACATCTTTTTTGAAAGAATTTCTTTTGTAATTCCTTAACAAGGATTCGTAAAATCTGGATCCCCGCCTACACAAGAAAATTGTTGATAAAACTCCAAAATGGCATTTTCTTTTGACCCAATTTTTTTTTTTTCCTTATCGGTCAGGAAAGACAAGAAAATCTCAGGGTAGCAAACATTCTCTAGAATTTCTCTTAGATTCGAACCCATAGCTGATGATAGAACTAGAATAGATATTTTCTGTTTCCTACTTACACGAGCCCATATCCTTGCTTTTCTATCAATCTCTAATTCTAACCTCCCTCCCCAATCTGATATTATGGTACCAGTATAGACCGAAATTCCGTTATGATCCAATTCTGATCGATAATAGATACAGTGGCTTTGCAATATTTGATTGATCACAATTCAGTATATTCCATTTACTATAGAAATTAGAGGAGTTCATTAAAGGAATGTTTCCAATAAAAATTGTTTGTTCTTGCATATCCTTACTGGTTTTCCAAATTAATCCTGCGGATACATATAATTCAGAAGAATATGTGAGTGATTCATATACAGCATCCCTTTCTTTTATCAACGGTTCCACCAATTGATATGTTTCCACAAATAATTGAAATTCAATTTCTTGCTCTGTATCTTCAATTTTTGGAAACTTATAAAGTTCTTCTGTTAAGCCCCGATCCATGAACCCACAAAATCCTTCAAATTGTATCGATTCAACCTGTATTGTAGACATTTCCCATTTTCATCCCCAAGCATTTTGAATTTCCCATTTCTCAAAAAAATCCCATTCTTTTCTCATTCTTCATCGAATCCTACGAATCGATCTAATAATGATGGAATTGAATTTCTATTCTGTTTACTGAATCACATGAAATTTTATCTAACTCCATATACCATATAATATATGTGGAATGTATGAAATATGAAATGCGTATGAACGGAAGAAGAAAAATTATACTCAAATTTTAATTTATATTTATAACAAACAGATACAGAAAAGAATTGATAAATGCCATTTAGCCGCATGGAGTTTTGTTTTTGTATAGAATATAAAAAAAAATAATTCAATTTCTACCATTATTATGATATTACATATTCCAATCCGATTGAATACCAGAAAAATGAAAGGAATTTCTGATTTGATACATTCGTTGAGATAAAGACAAAATAATCATAAAATATATATAGGGAGAGAGTTGATTTTTCTAGCGCTTAATTTTTTCATGGACTCCATTGTTCAAAAACGATTCGCAGAGAAGATAGATGTTTTTACCCACTTTTTAGTTTTTATTTTTAGTAGAATATTTAGAATATGATTGAAGTGCGTGCATTGAAAAGGGGGCTTATATTTATTAAACATGCAGATATAGCATTTCTATTTATATATGTCTTTCTTTTATTCCATTATAACGCTCTAATGGAGACAAGACATGGCGTGCTCTATCAAAAATTCTATTTTTCTTTTATTTGAATCTATTCAATGAAAAATTGAAACACGAGAATTTCTTCTTTGATTCCCTATGGGCATCATATCTAGATAGATAAAATACCTCATTAGATAACTATAATCGTGTAACAACTTATGCTCTGGGGTTTACATAGACTCATAATTGCTGTTATATTATTATAATATACTTGAAATTACTCTATCCCAAATCACGTGCGCATTCATTACTGCGGGATACTCCAGTATCGATAGTTAGTCATTTGAGGGGTTTTTATTAGTTTTAATAGAAATAGAAGCAGAAAATATATATTTTATTTTGCTATATCCGTGTATTACTTATCTTTACGAAATATCAAACGAAATAGAATGATTTGAGAAAGGATATAATGAAATTCTTTGATTGGTTTTTCCCAGAGAGAGAAATGCTTCGTTTTATTTGACCATGGGTCCAACATATATATATCCCGTTCCCGCAACATTACATTTTTTTGACAAAAAAAATTAGACTTGACCCTATTAACTAGTCATTTTTTCTTTTAGGGGGTGTATTATATTCCAATTCCAGTCAACTATTTACAGTCAACTATAACGAATCTTTTATCCTCTTATCTTAAATACATTGCCCTGGGCGGATAGCGGGAATCGAACCCGCGTCTTCTCCTTGGCAAAGAGAAATTTTACCATTCGACTATATCCTCATTTTCGTTCTTGATTCTTGATACGAAAGAATATTTAGTCAGAGCTAGGACAGATACTTTCTTCGGTTCAGGGCGATTTTATCAAATTCCACTACTAATACTAAACCAATTAACAATCGAAATTATATAACAATTCAAATGCTTATCAATTAATCAAATTACAAGTTATTAATTTCATTTTTATTTTTTTAGTTATCTTATTCTTATTATGGTTATATAGGATAGTCTAATAAAAAGATAAGAATAAAAATTAAATTAAAGAAAAAAAGATGCAACCCATATAAATGAAATCCAGATCATAATGAGAGACTCCTTTCTTTTGTTTTCATTCATAAAGACAGAAGCTAAGACGAAAAAATGAATCGACCCGTGCAGTGCTGTAGCTAACGCGTTAAGTATCCCGCCTGGGGAGTACGTTCGCAAGAATGAAACTCAAAGGAATTGACGGGGAAAAGAAGATATCAATGAACTTCTATGAAATGGTTTCACGGGATTCAGCCAATTGTCTTGATCCTGGGATATCATTGAGAAATAGGAATCCATGTTATCAAAAGATTTCCTGCGATTATTTCTAGTATGGAATGAGTCAATCATCCACTTTGGTATCTTATTGACCAAAAATGGTGATATTGTTCCTCCATTGATCAATAATTTCGGTTTTTGAGAAGTATTATGATCATCCAATAAGAAAGGTTTCAATTTTTTCAAATGAACGATTTGAATACCTATTGATTCTAACAACTGATTGCAAAGTTGATCATTCGGACCTTTCAATTCATAGATGTGGATCTCAGACCTATGAATGGGGATATTCCCGAAACTCACAAAGAAAAAAGGAAGTGAGTTAGACAAAAAGAGAAGCAACTTGGACAAAAAGAGAAGTAATGGAGTATGACATCGATTTCTCAAAAAGATCAATTCTTTTGATTGCATGATAGACTTCCCTGAAAAACATTGGCGCACGTGTAAACGAGGTGCTCTACCAACTGAGCTATAGCCCTTGTGTTTGTGATACATATTTTATCATATTATGTAGATAATTTCTTGTCAAGATGAATATTACATGATCCAACATCATAATCATACCCTTTTGGTCGGTTTGATTGGTATTGCTTAGAAGTAATATTGGATTTATAATCCATCGATGTAATAGGTCCCTTTTCTTTCTCTTTATGATTCCTTATGATAATAAATGACCTACTTAACTCAGCGGTTAGAGTATTGCTTTCATACGGCGGGAGTCATTGGTTCAAATCTAAATGGACGAATTCATTAGACCAAATCATTGCATACAAATAAAAAATCAATATTTGATTGAGCTAAGTTCATGCAATTAATTTTATTATTTATTAAATAATAAATT